>JBAMJR010000070.1:4300000-4312500 GCA_038501785.1 Myoxocephalus aenaeus | reverse complement strand
AGCGGAAGGAGTAAAGCGGTATGCTTTGCCGTTGTCTATGTGGCAACAATAAGCGTATTTTCCTCAGTACTTTGGGGCCGTTTGTGTTGCGACACTCTGCTCACATTACATATTTTTATTTTCAGGCCACAACAATTTGCCGCTGCTCTCTCTCTCCTCATATTTGTCTGCAGTTTTTTTTCCTCAGCGCATTGCATGATGGGATATTCTGCTCGGTCAGTGACCATCGGTTGTACACTGCTTTTCACGATGCGTTGTGGGACACTTTCAGTGGTCAAAACCTTTTTGGGGGGTTATATGTGCTGAACTATTTCCTAGTAACTTATTTATACTTTTCATTTAAACGCAGTTAAAACAGAAATGTTAAGAACTTCCCCATTAAACAAATATATATTATTATTATTATTATTATTATTATTATATTAAGTTAGTGAGCTTTAGAGGTGGTTTAAGTCGATATTGTCGACCTGTAGACAGACAGAGGCTAGCGGTTTCCCCGTTTACAGCCTTTATGCTAAGCTAGGCTAACAACGATAAACCCTGTGAGTAGAAAAGAAGTACTGATGTGAAACCAACTTTTAAAACGTTTTCAGGAGGATTTTATTGTTCTTTCATGTCGGCTGTGATTCATTCTGTCTGGAGACGAAGACAATAGATCAATATAGATTTAAATTATTTATGGTTTTATTTTTTCTAAGCTTTTCTAATGCGATGCTTCAGAATAAAAATATGTGAATGGAAAAAAGGCTGTTGACAGACGAAAACACACACACACACACACACACACACACACACTCTTATCTTCAGGCTGATTAAAATTCAATAACACAGATTTTGATCTTTAAGCATACCTGTGTGTGTGTGTGTGTGTGTGTGTGTGTGTGTGTGTGTGTGTGTGTGTGTGTGTGTGTGTGTGTGTGTGTGTGTGTGTGTGCTACAGTTGGAGCCTCCTGAAGGGGATTAGTTTAAAAGGCAGCGATTCTTTTCACTCAAGGTCAAACAGAAGCACATTTAGTCCTGGAAGACCGCACCTCATGCACACGCACACTCACACACACACACACACCTGCACCTGCCTTTAGGACTCACACGCACAACAAAAACACCAGCGAAGAAGAAAGGAGGAAACCGGGAGCTGATGCAAAACCGGGCCCACCTGCAGCTTGCTAGCAGCTCTATGAGGCGAATAAGCACACAGGTGCACCAGAGAGCATGAATACGTGTGTTTGTGTGTGTGTGTGTGTGTGTGTGTGTGTGTGTGTGTGTGTGTGTGTGTGTCAGAGTGTGAGTAAGAGTCTTTCCAGGATGGGGAATGGGGATTTTTCTCCTGAATGGAAATAAGACGTGGTATCAGATTTCCTTCAGTGACTCATCGCTGAACGTTGACGTAGGTCAAAGGTCGTAGTCGGGCTGCAGTTGATGATTATTGCCATTGTCCATTGATCTCACTCACAGAGGAGGAAAGAAACACCGACAGTTAAGGGGAAGTTTATTTTGAAAAGACGTGCGCGTTAAAAAAAGCGTGAATTGACTCTCGAAACAAACAGAAAACGAGGGGTAACTTTTCTTGGGACGTCAAACACTCCGTTGTACGAGGATGCGTTCGGCTGAGAGTCACCAGTTAACACCGGCAGCTCTGAACTCGAGGACGAGTAAACATGTGATCAGGACATCATGGATGCTTCTCTAGGCTCTGGTCATGTGACTTTGTAAGCAACCAATCAGTTCACAATCCACACTTTTTATATTATTTGAATGAGTTTTTATGTTTTTATGAAGAAAACATACACAGTAAACAAAGTAAAAGGATAACTTTTTTTTGGGGACGGATGGATCCTCGTAGACCAGCTGATGTAATCAAACAACAAAGGGATCTGTATCTGTTAATATGATTACATCAATGATCGGCAATTAGTAAAAAAGAAAAACGTGATCATTGATCATTTACTCCCCTTTTTCCTTTTGGTGCCGTGAGTTTAATGATCCGTTGCTCCTCTGTAGGCGACCAGACAACGATAAATAAGAGCGGTGATAAAGTTGTCAACATATTGGTGTCAGAAACCAGAGCGACGTAACGAAGAGGTCACGACCTCTGAGGCTCTCAAGTCTCACGCGGTGAGAAGAGGAGGAGAAGGGTAAATGAGGAAGGTGGGACGTGAAACAGGAAGTGTGTGCGTGTGTGTGTGTGTGCTTGCGACAGGCTTTGCGTCACACTTAAATGCTTCCCCCCCCTCCCCCCCACGGCTCCCTCAGCTACGTCCTGGGTGACCTAATTTCTAGTCGGGAGGCAAGGATTCTCATTTTTACAAGAACGTGCACATCTTTTTCTCGATTCTTCTGCCTGTCTTTGTCCCACATTGTGTATCTGTCTCTGTAATACACACACACACACACACACACACACACACACACACAGCAATTCGGTCCCACCCGGTCGATCATGTCCAGACTTGAGTGTTGCTCTGCAGGTACGACTATGTTGCGTAAGCAGCAGGCGAAGAGGAGACAAAAAAAAAAGAGGAACTGTGCAGAATCAGACACGCACACACACACACACACACACACACACACACACACACACACACACACACACACACCTTCAGCTGAGCAGTTAAATCCAAATAAGAAACTGCAAGCTATAATTCACACACGCGCGCACACACAAACACGCTAACACACACACACACACACACACACACACACACACACACACACACACACATTCCAACAGTGTCTCCTTCATTGCACACCTCCCTGTCCTCGCAGGCGCGCACGTGCACGCGCACAGACCCACAAACAGCCACTGCGATGCTGCTGTCGCCACAACATCACGAAATGGCGGAACTCGCTCCTCTTGCGGTTATCATCGCTATTATTCAGTGTGTGTGAGAGTGTGTGTGAGAGAGAGAAAGTGAGCGCGTGCATGTGGGCGTGCGTCTGTAGGCGCTGTATGTGTGTGTGTGTGTGTTTGTGCTGTGAATCTGTCAGTGAGCAGGCAGCTTAACATCTGCCCCACATAGTCGGCTGCAGACAGAGCGGCCTCTATTATGCCGTCTGACGCACGCGCACGAGGGTGGGTGCACGCGCGGCATAAGCAGCGGCAGCAGCTGCTCAGGGCCTCATCACATCACGTCCCAATTGTTAAGAAAAAAACATCAACAACAACACAACAACACTAGTGTCGGTGGGAGGCCACATGATCCCACATCCTTTTATGCGACCTGATTTCCCTCAATCACTGGCCGGCCGCCGTGCACGAGCACTACAGCCCCAACACACACACACACACACACGCATGCTAACGTGCATGCACGCGCACGCACACCACCAGGCAGCAAAGCCAGAGGAAAGCGCAGGGAGACGCATCCTTGCGAGGAGAGGAGGGAAGTGGGTGAGGATGAAGAGAGGAGAGGAAAGGAAGGGAAGGGGAGGGAGAAAGGTGGACAGGTGCTCAACTGCCCCGCACGCACGCACACACGCACGCACGCACTTAGACACAGACACCTCATGCACGTGCACACACAGAGGTAGGGAGACATTTACCCGTAGTGCAGACAGGTCTATCTCGTCCAGACTCCGCGCCGGGGAGTCGCTCGCCATGGTGCTCTCGGTAGATACGGGACTCAAGATGGAAGCTTCCTCAACGACCATCGACCGAGAGGACGAACACACACAGACACTCCTCTAAAAGAACAATTTAAAAAATAATAATCCCCGCCACCACCCACCCTCCTTAGAATGAAAAAAAAAAACACAAATCCTCGATGCTTTTTTTTTTTTCTTCCCCAGAGGAGAAACGACCGCGCTCCAGGAAGGAGGAGGCGGGGGAGCGGAGGGGAGAAGCCGGAGGAGGAGGCGATGTGCGCGGCTGCTCCAGGTCCCTACATGCTGCTCGGCGCGCTGGATCCGGACCTACATTCCTCCAACCGCGACACCGCGAGCACAGGACGGGACGCGGGGAGGACTGAGCGAGAAGGGGACGAGAGGCGGAGGGGGGGTGGGGGGGTGGTGCTGACACACGTGCACGCGCCCAGAGAGAGAGAGAGAGAGAGATAAAGACGGGCAGGAGCGCACAGCAGCAGCCGAGGCGCACTCAAAGAGGAGCGCGCGCACACACACACACACATACACATGCACCGTCGGTCCGTCCGTCTGTGTGGCGGAACAGCAGCGCGCTTCCCGGGAGTGGCCTGCGAGGAGGCTGCGCTACAGACGGAGACGCCCACAATGACACACACACACATGCAAACACACACACTTTTGGTGTGACAGGAGACGCATATCTCCACAACTGTCTGCTCCTGTATGGCGGCTCGTTAGGGTCAAAAACTTGCAGGTCACAGTCTCACACCCTTAAGTGTTATGTCTTAATGTCACATCAGAGGGACACTTAAACGGTGCCGCAGCTCCAGTTTGTGTCCAAAACATCAGATTTTCCTAAAAATATATATATTTATATATTACCACAAAGGTTTTTCTTCTTTCTTTAAACATACAGCTGCTTTCCAGATTCCTCAAATACTCTTCAAACCATCTGGATTAAAACAATCTGCTGCACAATAACCCAAAACTGCTTTTTGTTGGTCCTTCCGTAAATTCTGAATAGCGTTGTGTTATATTGCATGAACATATAAACTGTTGGAAAACAACAAACATAATTGAATCTGTTAAAGCTTGAATTGGATGCAGTACTTTCTGAGCTTGCGCCTGTACCTTTAAGAGATGTCTGTGCCTCAGGTGAAGGAGGTGTTCTTGGACATGGCCCCTCCCACTTTGAGGACATTATCCAATAGATTCTTTTTTTTATCCCATTCAAACAGTTATGGAACATCATTAGTTATGATGATCAATAGTTTTTATATTACTAGTTTAGTTTTTACATCACTGCAGAACTCTTGACATGCAGCATCACTGCAGTAGGATTTCTCATGGCGCGTTGAGACCCAGGAAAAAAAACATGTTAAATATATATATATTTTTTAATATAAATTAAGTACAAAACACATTGCAAATATTTTTTTTAAGCATTACTTTATTACAATTTTATAACATGTGCACTGTAGTGTACAACAGGACTTCGTTAAGGACAGATCATCTTCAACGTACTGCTGTGGCTGCAGTCTCTACGGCTTATTTGGGTACCATCATGTGCAATTCTGTATTCTGCCCAACACAGCATGAACCTGAGAGAAATACAAAGCGCACTCTATAATTTAGTACAATTAACATGTTATAAAAAGGTCTGAGTCTCCCTCAATGATTCGGTTAAGGATGCTCTCTGCCTTTGTCATGGAGCTCTCTACTAAAAAAATAGAAATAAACACAAGTACAAAGTCCTGACGTGCACTACAGTGTACATTCATAAATTAGTTGTTTTTCCTATGACAATAAATAAGCTCAGCTCTGAAAACTCACTCCCATACTCCTTAGATGTTTACTTACTAAAAACAATCCAAATATAACATAAAAAAACATTTTATATATGAATATAATGCTTACCTTTCTTTTTTCCATAAAATGTGCTTGTTGTGGAGGTGGAGGCTGCCATTTTGAAAAGACTGGCCAAGGAAAGTTGGCAATATATAAACATATAGTATGATTATTCATGATGCTATATATTACATATTTAATATTATTACTTATATAATTAATATAAACATATAGTATGATTACTCATGATGTTATTACATATTCAGTATTATTACTTATATCATTAATATAAATATATAGTATGATTACTCATGAAGCTATATATTACATATTCAGTATTATTACTTATATAATTAATATAAATATATAGTATGATTATTCATGAAGCTATATATTACATATTCAGTATTATTACTTATATAATTAATATCAATATTTAGTATGATTCCTTGTTAGGATATTTATAACATATTCAGTATTATTACTTATATAATTAATACAAATATTTTGTATGAATCTTTACTATTATATTATTACATATTCAGTATTATTTCTTATATCATTATTATAAACATTTAGTATGATTCTACGACGTGACATCGCAGTTTGTAGTGTAGTGTGCAGTCTTTGATTGTTTTGCATTTCTTTGTTGTTGTTTTGCATATCTTTTTGGTAGTTTTGCATCTTTGTAGTAGTTTTGCGTCTCTTTGTGGTAGTTTTGCATCCTTGTAGTCGATTTGCATGTCTTTTTTTGTTTTGCATCTTTCTAGTAGTTTTGCATCTCTTTTTGGTATTTTTGCATGTCTTTGTGATTAGTTAGTGTCTCTTTGTGACTTCCCATAAAGAAATGTCACTTCACCACCGCAGTGATGAAGGGATTCGCCTGGACTGAATCTTTAGTCCTCTTTAAATCTGATGAGGACGCAGCGTTGGATTACTGCTCTGTTTGTAAAATTAATAGTTGCAAATCAGTGCCGGTTCTCCAGTCCATTTCTTCCCTTTGGATTTTTAATTTGTGTTCATATGAGTCAAAGCTGCTGAGATTTCTGACTCACCTGCAGGACACACCCATCTTATGTTGTTCGGATCCTACACCTGTAATCACACGCTGAAGTCTGCAGGCAAGGGAACAAACATTTACCGTCTATAAGATACTGAATAATATATATAAAGAACGCAATATCACATCATGAGACACTGGTGTCGGGGGCCCAGACATGTAAAGGCCCCTCCTACATAGAACAGGAGCCCCGGATTCAAAGAGACATATTTTTGGTTGTGCATTCTTTGTAGTCGTTTTGTGTCTCTTTTTGGTTCTTTTGCATCTCTTTCTAGTTTTTTTGTGTCTCTTTTTGGTTATTTTGCATCTCTTAGTAATTTTGTGTCATTTTGTAGTCGTTTTGTGTCTTTTTGTGGTTCTTTTGCATCTCTTTGTTGTTGTTTTGTGTCTCTTTTTGGTTCTTTTGAATCTCTTTATAGTCGTTTTGTGTCTCTTTTTGGTTCTTTTGCATCACTATGTAGTCGTTTTGTGTCTCTTTTTGGTTCTTTTGCATCTCTTGTTAGTCGTTTTGTGTCTCTTTGTAGTCTTTTTGTGTCTCTTTGTAGTTGTTTTGTGTGTCTTTGTAGTCATTTTGCATCTATTAGTAGTCAATTTGTGTCCCTTTTTGGTCGTTTTGCATCTCTTAGTTGTTTTTTATTTGTGTGTCTCTTTGGGAATTCCCAAAAATACAAGTGAGCTGTAACTTCAAACAGAGGCTCCCAAACCTTTTGGTCCCCTGAGCCTGAGCCTGAGCCCAGCGGGCCTGATCCAAAGTCCCTCCACATACCAAAAGAATCAGGACACTTGGGAGTGTGCGTTAACCGTTTTAATGCAACGGCTGCAAATAAACCGCCAAAACTGAGTAACAGAAGCGCTCTGAACGTCCTCAGTCACGTCTCTGTCTGTGCACGTCCTCAGGTGACCACATACTGCACCACTGAATCACTTCATCCGTGAAAGAACTAAATGCCATTCCACTGAACCAGCAAAGAACTAAATTGTGTGTGTTGAAGCTGCAAACAGCAATTATTGTTATGTGTGTGTGTGTGTGTGTGTGTGTGTGTGTGTGTGTGTGTGTGTGTGTGTGTGTATGTGTGTGTGAGGTCACGAGTCTCTTCCTCCAGTTGTTACAGACAGAAGGTTCTCAGGACACACCTGAGCAGGTTTACACACCCACACAGAAACATGTCTGTGGTAACTAAACTTACGTCACCACAAATTAACCTAAACTCTCACCTGAAGGTGTCCTGAAGCGTTGCAGCTCGTTTTTGGATGACTGTTGCATTGGATCGCATTAGACTCCACAGATGTTCATGTTATTGTGTCCAGGTGGCACTTTTGGGTTAGACACCAAATATCCAGTAAAAATGATCTCTTAACCCTCCCGTTGTCTTGGGGTCAAAATGACCCGTGTACGAGTGTATATGTACAGTATGTGTTAAATGTGAATATGTTCTGGTGTCTTTAGTCCTCCATGACAGTACATTTAATATCTCTGAGTTGAGGATAAAACAAGACATTTGAGGACGTCATCTTGTAAATTCTTTACAATTTTCTGACATTTTATAGATAAAACAACTAATCGATTAATCAAGAAAATAATGGACGGATTAATCGAGAAAAAAAAACATAATTAGTTTCTGCCTTAAATATTTAATCTTAAATCATTTAATATATACAGACTCTCTCCACCTCCTTACACTCATATTTTTAGTCTAATTCATTTAACAAAAAAGGGGGTTTTAGCATTTTATATATTTGTTATTTTCAAAACATATTGCGATAATATCTTTATTGTGAATGCTTTTGGCCAAAATAATTATCTATTGAAAATCTGACATTGTGACATCCTTGATATAAAAAAATACATAAAATATATATAAAAAGCAACAATGACCAACAACAAACACTGTCTTTACACAATTGTTTCTGTACATTGTAAACAATTATAATAGTGCAAAGGAATCAACATTGACTGGAATGATACTCACGTGTCTTTTTTAAATGCAGAGCTGTAACTTGACACGTGATGCATTAAGCTGCTGCAACAACCTCCACTTGTCTGGAAAGAGACCAACACAAAGTGATGAAGACAGAAGTCAAAACCACTGCATGCTGTGTTTCTGAGGCGCCATCTAGTGGCACAAATGAGAGCTGCAGGGAGGGAGGACCTCAGGACTGTGGAGGGTTTCTGAGGACAAAGCTGATGCTCATTTGCATCAGTGACAGGTTTTTCATTTTGGTGACAGTGTGATAGAAAAGAGCGACGGAGACAAGAGAGATGAATATTCAGTGAGTATGGAGGAGGAAGGAGGGATGATGAGACGAAGACGCAAACAGATCAGACGGAGACGATGTGTTTTATTTACTGAAATAATCCTGTGGTGACTTTTATCTTGTTCTGAGGCATTTTCTAATGTAATGTTTTACTCATGTCTAGTTTACTTACTGATGCTTGACAATAATATTCAGCAGAAAATATACAAATAAATAAAATAAAAATATTTAAATTCTGTTGGTTGTTAATGTTTTTTTCAGATTTTTTTCTGCAATCCTAACATTTTTGATAAGTGCTTATTTTTTTCAATCTATGTGTCGTGAATAAAATAAGCCGAATGTTCAAAGGGACAGTGTGCAGGATTTGGTGGCATCTAGTGGTGAGTTTGCAGATTGCAACCAACGGCAGTGCAAACCCCTGGTAACGCCGATGGAAGTCTCTCTCTCTCTAGTCTAGAGCCAGTGTGAAGTTTGTCCCTTCTGGGCTACCGTAGACACATGGCCATGCAACATGGCGGAATCCCGGAAGAAGACCAATGTGTAGATTTGAAGGGCTCATTCTAAGTTAATAAAAACACAATACTTCTTAGTTTTATTATGATAAATAATAACAATACATTATGATTATACACTAATGAAAACATAGTTCTGAATATTATTTTACAACCCCACATAATTCTACGTAAAAACATTCTAAAGAGGAATTAATTCAGATTTTACACATGCTGAGGAAATACTTTAATGCATAGTATGAATCTCTTTATTATTATTTTTACCTCAGTTTCCACCCAAGCCCTTTTTTCTAACGACCCTGGGAAAAAAAATCTAAAATTATATTATTTATCAATTAGCTGTTGTTTAATTATGTTTTTATTTTTTTCGTATTTTCTGTAAATTTAATTTTAATGGATTTTTAACGTTTAACAACTGCTTACAAATGAGATTCTAAGTAAAATAACTGTTAGAACCAGTAAAATAAAGTCCAGAAATACTGAGAGGGTTGCTTACATCGAATCACACACAGTGGTGACATGGTGGCCCTTCAGTTTATCATGGGGCTTTATCACATTTGTTATGATTTGATCTGCTTTTAGTCTTGATCAACATCGTTTCATAAAAGGAGTACTAAATGTCACATTTGAATGATTTATTATTACATCATTTATTTAATTCCATCCATTTCACAAAAAGCGACAAATGACGTGCAGATCATTTAAGGGGTCGCCACAAGAGAACAACAGTCTGTGCAAATAGTGCATTTTTCATAGAGACACAGTGATTAAAAAGCCGGACAGAGAAAAGTTACAGCGCACGTTTCTAAACCGCTCAACGTCAGCTGTGAAAACAACGTTATCCCACTGGGTATGAATCAATGTGCACAGTACGCCTGTGCTCCCGATTACTACGAAATTACTTAAAACAATAATCATATCAACATTTCTGGGTTTAACTTCAGTTATTACGAATGCACAGAAAACACTTTCATCCAAATCAACTTCTTTGCTGATGATGTAATCATATCTCTGGAGGGTGAATTCAGTTTTTTTTGCGTGTCAATATACTTTCTTTAAGATTTTAACAGTCGGACATTGCAAACAGTAAACTTTTGGTTTATTGTTTGCAATGTCACCTTTTTTAGATGACTTTACCTGGACTTTACATGCACAGGAGCAGGAGGTAGAAACACAGGGAGGTAGAGAGGAATATTAAAAAGAAGAGCAGATATAAGGTCCCATTTTCCATCAGAAATAACAGAAGTTTAAGGTGCATCACAGCTCGTAGACAGGCACGACGTTGAGCATCAATAATGTCCATGGCTTTTTAAAAAGGCAACCACTTCAGCTTGCAAGGTTCATGCTTTTATCTCTCGTTTTTAATGGCAACGAGTTGCTGTCATGCTGTCAGCTACGGGTTTCGTCTTGTGCCAAATCTATAGCACAGAACGGCGTCATGCAGATCACCCACAGACCCACGAGGAAGACACTGAGGAACATCGATGCTGCGTTCCAGAAACGTCATAAAAGCCGCAACTTTTTCTTCCAAAATACTGATTGTGATGAACTGACGTTGAGTTTAGCGTGAAGGCTGCACATCATTGTTTCTAACTTTTTAGATAAGTGTTAAACTTAAACTATAAAACCTTAAAACTGCACTAATAAATACCTTAAAGCTGCAATAATATATTTGTTTTGGCCACTTGAGGGCAGCAGAAACAAAAAGGTGCTGAAGGAACTTGCATCCGCTCAAACGTTACCTGACAAACTAATATTGCCCGTTTAAATAAACTTGGCGCTTGCTCAAGAGTTCCCGCTTGCTGACATTAATGAAACGCAGCATTGTAATAAATGTATCATGCATCAATCTAAAAGTTGTTAAAAATAAATAAAAAACAGAACGGCAACACTTTAAATCGAGTCTGTAATTTCCTGGCAGTTTCCTGGAAAGGCAGATTATTTGTCCACACTTTCAAATAACTATTAGAAGTAGAGTAACGTCTCCAATATAGTCGACCTACAAATAAATGTTTAAAAGTATAAATAAAGACTTTCCCGTTATTGTAATTAGCACCAAATTACAGTAGCTCTTTCCAGAAAACCTTATTAATTGTAAATCACAGACCCGTGAAGTAAAGTGCTGCCAAAGGAACAACAAAGAGCAGATCAGAGCATAACAACAGGTCACTTAAGGCTAAATGTAGAACGGTATGAGGAATGTAATGAACGTATGCATCAGGCTACAGTCTATTCATCTTTGGCACTTGTGATTTCCTGTTTGACATAAAAAGCTTCAGAGATACGAGACAAAATGGCCGACAGCTCTTCATCCTCGTCTCCGCGCCGTCGTCTTCGTTAAAGTCTCTTTTCTTTTCGTGTCTTTTCAAACCCATAAACACAGAAGAGTCAGAGCTGCGTTCGCCGGCCCCTGGTCGTTGCATAGTGTTGCAGAATTGTAGAGTGAGAGCCTGGTGGTTTGGGTGTGTCATTTTATTTATTTTTCCTTCTTGTAAACGTGAGGCTCCGTAGAGGTCAACGCGCCGCCTGCTGGTCGAATCCTTTGCATGTTTGTTTGTGTACATCTTGTTGTCCTTTTAAAAACAACAACAACCACCACACTGTGTACGCATCAGCTCTGAGAGTCAGTGTGTCTGTGTGTCCCGTGGCACCGCTGGTACAAAAGCTCTGTTCAAGACCTCAGCCGACGCCATTTTGGAAGTCATTTTGCAGCTAAAGCCTACAGCTTAAGGGGATCCATCAGTGGAAATGGAATGTTATATTTAAAATTATGTTTTCTTTAATGTATAACCACCTGAAACTAAGAATCGTTATTAGAATGAGTGAGCGGGTCTTCTTCACGGAGTCCGCCATGTTTCTACAGAAGCCCAGAATGGACAAACCAAACCCTGAAACTAGAAAGACTTTCATGTTTTTACCTGAAGGTAGGGCTAGCTAGGCAATATGACCAAAATCTTCCCTCACAATATAGATAATGTCATGACTTGATAACGATGTATATCAGGATATGGAACATTTTCTGTGAATAAATAAATAGCATACATGAAACGTGGTTTTGTAAAGTCATGTGTGAATTGAGTACTTGGGAGTACTTTCTCATTTAATTAAGGAGTGCAGACATTTTAGTTAGCATGTGCTTGTTGTTATTAATTTAGACGGGGTAATTGAGCATCAGGATGTGATTCAATTGACAAATGCTTGCAATCTGCAAACTCACCACTAGATGGCGCCACATCCTACAC